>CM077196.1:1721566-1732326 GCA_039654625.1 Rhinogobio ventralis
AGACAGTTCAGAGCCGCGCTGACCAGCACTTCCTGCTTCTGCTCACATCACACACACCAGGCACTGATTTACTGTCACTCACACACTCAGTGTGAAGCTTGTGCTTTACCTCCACACACCATTCAAGCTTATTTGCAGCGTGTGTGTACCTGTATGTTGTGTGTGTGAGAGTGTTTGTGTGTGTGTGTGTGATGGGTAGGTTTAGGGGTAGGGTTAGTGCGTGTGTGTGTGTGATGGGTTGGTTTAGGGGTAGGGTTAGTGCGTGTGTGTGATGGGTAGGTGTAGGGGTAGGGTTAGTGCGTGTGTGTGATGGGTAGGTTTAGTGCGTGTGTGTGATGGGTAGGTTTAGTGCGTGTGTGTGCATGTGTGTGATGTGTAGGTTTAGGGGTAGGCTTAGTGCGTGTGTGTACCTGCAGCATGAGTGTGTGCGTGTACCTGCAGGATGAGTGTGTGTGTGTGTGTGTACCTGCAGGATGAGTGTGTGTGTGTGTGTGTACCTGCAGGATGAGTCCACTGAGGGCCGTCACGAGGCTGGCAGCGCCACTGTGTCCGAGCGGGTGTAGAGCGCCGTCTGCTGTCTGCAGGGGTCGCTGTAGCGCTGCGTCACACACACACACCAGCGCAGACTCGTCCACATCCAAACACACCTGCACGAACCGCACACTGCACACTACACACACACACAGGTCTGTTAATCTCTTTCTGATGTCTGATCTATTGTTCTTCAGTCACCAGAGCAGATCTCGGCAGCAGACAGTGTGTGTGAGAGCGCTGAACCAATGCATGCTGGGAATCTTTATCTTCCCAGGATAGAATCATTCATGTCACTGAGATACTATTATAGCTTTCATTAATATTTTGAATGAGTTTAATCAGATAACCTGTAATGGGATTATATTACTTGAGGAATCACAGTAGGGTTAGTGTGTGTGTGTGAGTGTGTGAGAGTTTTTGTGACATATCAGGACACAAATGTGTATAATGGCATGGGTATGACACAGGTATTACAGGAGAGGGTGATTATGAGGACATTACCCATGTGCCCATTTTTCAAAAGGCTTATAAATCATACTGAATGAGTTTTTTTGAGAAAGTAAAAATGTGCAGTTTCCTGTGATGGGTAGGTTTAGGGGTAGTGTGTGTGTGTGTGTGAGATGGGTAGGTTTAGGGGTAGGGGTAGTGTGTGTGTGTGTGTGTGTGTGAAAGTGTGTGTGTGTGAATGTGTGTGTGTTACCGAGCAGCAGCGTGTCCGCGTGTCTCTTGCTGAAGGCCAGTCGTCTCAGTATCTGATGGAGATCCACACTGACGCTCCTCTGCACCTTTAACACACGCGTCAGGTGTTTAACCCTGTGGCGACACACGCACACACACACACACCTCACCTGAGCAGGTGCGCGTCTCACCTGAGCGCTGTGTTTGTGCTGCAGGAGCATGAGGGAGGAGAGCAGGAGCAGCGAGGAGCAGTGCAGCGATGAAGGCGAGGAGGATGAAGAGGATAAAACCTCCTCCAGCAGCTCCATCAGTCGGACGTTTCCCAGCAGCAGAGACGCCGCTGAAACACACACACACTCATCAGGTCATGATTCTGAGATTCAGTGTGTGAGTGTGAGTGTGTGTGTTACCTCTGTCGGTGGCGTGCGGCGGACACACACACAGGAAGCAGTACAGACAGTTGAACACAGACAGGAGCAGCTCGGAGTCACTGGGGTCCATCTTTCCCACCAGATTACTGACTACACACACACGCGCGTATGAGTGATACACACGATCATGAAAGCACACACACACACTCTCTGATCTTACCGTGGTAAAGCAGTTTGAAGTCTGTGTGGTTCATCGGACCGGAGTGACTCTGAATCACAGACAGCACGTCCAGCAGCACCGGCACACCGTCTGAACATGAGACACTCGTTATGAGTGAAGGTATAAAACTATCCTTTTAGTAAATATATAATAAATAATGTGTTTTAAATGATATTAAATAACAGTGGGTCCAGCCTGCAGTGACGGCACATCAGCATGAACATTAGCGTGTCACTATAGTGTTAATGATGATGTGTTTATAATGTTGAGTCCTGACCTGTGAGTGTGTGTCTCTGCAGGACGCTCATGAGTGCCGATTGGATCTGATCGGAGAGATCCGACGTCCTGCTGATGCTGGCGCCGTCGACTGAACTCAGGACAGATCGCAGCACGCCGACGGCTGATCGAGACGCTGCGGCCTCGGCATCACACGCCACCGCCTCAACACACACACACACACACACTATCATGAAGCACTACACTACATTAGATTTGAACAGAGTTATGAGTGTTGAACATTGTTACCATCCGTTAGTTTTAAGTTTAGGAGAAAACTAGTTGATTTGAGGCTTTTTTGTGCTATTTTCAGTCTTTAAAAATGTCAAATATTTCTTTCTTTCAAGTTTAAAGAAGTTTCAAGTTTCTGCCTTTATTACTGATGTGTGTGTGTGTGTGAGTATGTGCGTGCGTGAGTGTGTTTATGTGTGAGCGTGCGTGAGTGTGTGTGAGTGAGTGTGTGTGCGTGAGTGTGTGTGTGCGTGAGTGTGTGTGAGTGAGTGTGTGTGTAAGTGAGTGAGTGAGTGTGTGTGTGAGTGTGTGAGTGCGAGTGTGCGTGAGTGTGTGTGAGTGAGTGAGTGTGTGTGAGTGAATGTGTGTGAGCGTGCGTGAGTGTGTGTGAGTGAGTGTGTGTGTGCGTGTGTGTGTGTAAGTGTGTGTGTGAGTGAGTGAGTGAGTGTGTGTGTGTGAGTGAGTGAGTGAGTGTGTGTGAGTGAGTGAGTGAGTGAGTGTGTGTGTGTGAGTGTGCGTGTGAGTGAGTGAGTGAGTGAGTGAGTGAGTGTGTGTGAGTGCGTGCGTGAGTGTGAGTGTGTGTGATGGGTAGGGGTAGTGTGTGTGTGAGTGTGTGTGTGTGATGGGTAGGTTTAGGGGTAGTGTGTGTGTGTGAGTGTGTGTGTGTGATGGGTAGGTTTAGGGGTAGGGGTAGTGTGTGTGTGTGATGGGTAGGTTTAGGGGTAGGGGTAGTGTGTGTGTGTGTGTGTGTGATGGGTAGGTTTAGGGGTAGGGGTAGTGTGTGTATGTGTGATGGGTAGGTTTAGGGGTAGGGGTAGTGTGTGTGTGTGTGTGATGGGTAGGTTTAGGGGTAGGGGTAGTGTGTGTGTGTGTGATAAGTAGGTTTAGGGGTAGGGGTAGTGTGTGTGTGTGATGGGTAGGTTTAGAGGTAGTGTGTGTGTGTGTGTGAGTGTGTGTGTGTGATGGGTAGGTTTAGGGGTAGTGTGTGTGTGTGAGTGTGTGTGTGTGATGGGTAGGTTTAGGGGTAGTGTGTGTGTGTGTGTGTGTGTG
Source organism: Rhinogobio ventralis (assembly GCA_039654625.1). Classification (NCBI taxonomy): domain Eukaryota; kingdom Metazoa; phylum Chordata; class Actinopteri; order Cypriniformes; family Gobionidae; genus Rhinogobio; species Rhinogobio ventralis. The sequence continues at coordinate 1,724,927 of CM077196.1, forward strand.
TGTGTGTGATGGGTAGGTTTAGGGGTAGTGTAGGGGGATAGAATGTACAGTTTGTACAGTATAAAAACCATTACGCCTATGGAGAGTCCCCGTAAACCACATATACACACGCGTGTGTGAGTGAGTGTGTTTATGTGTGTGAGTGAGTGTGTGTGTGTGTGTGAGTGTGTGTGTGTGTGTGAGTGAGTGTGTGTGTGTGTGTGTGAGTGTGTGTGTGTGTGTGAGTGAGTGTGTTTGAGTGCGTGCGTGAGTGTGTGTGTGTGAGTGTGTGTGTGTGTGAGTGAGTGAGTGTGTGTGTGTGTGTGATGGGTAGGTTTAGGGGTAGTGTAGGGGGATAGAATGTACAGTTTGTACAGTATAAAAACCATTACGCCTATGGAATGTCCCCACAATTCACAAAAACAAACCTGAGTGTGTGTGTGTGTGTGTGTGAATGTGTGTGTGTATGAGTGTGTGTGTGTTTCACCAGCATGTGCAGCAGTGCTGCCGGGTGTGTCTGAAGCAACTCCAGCAGCTCCTGCTCCTCCTCCTGACCCGCGTCTGACCCGCGAGAGAGACGTCCCGTCAGAGCTGCCGCTCCGAAACGATCCGACAGCTCGGGATACAGGAAGATAAAGCTCAGGACGGAGACGGGAAGAGCACGAGAGAAGAGCGGAGGACAGGAGGACAGAGCTTTACTGACGACGCTCACTGAGACCTGCAGACAAACATGGTTCAGTCATTATTCACACTCAACGTCACAGCTCTGAGTGGTTGCTAGGGTGTTGCTACGTGTGTAAGTAAGTGTGTTAATGGTTGCAGAGCCAATGTGTTTCTCTCACTGCTGCTATGGTGACACATGAGGTTTCAAAGGGACTGGAATGTATTTGAATGTAGTTTAGAATGCAGTTGTTCTTTAACTGTCACTATTGTAACAGATGATGTTTCAAATATATTTGAATTGATTTGAACTGAAAGGTAGTTTCCTTGTGTGTAGAAATGAGCAAGGTCACAGAGATGAGGTGTGTGTGTGTTGTACGGTCACCATGTCCATGCGAGGGCCGCTGTGTTGATTGACAGACAGCAGATAAAGGACTGAACTCAACACACACGCAGGAAGAGCGTCATCGCACTGATCGTGAACACACACGATGAAGCGCAGAACGCAGGAGAACACGGCCGAGTCACACAGAAACCTGTCACATGATCATGACGGTCATCATCTCATCTCCATCACTCTCACACACACACACACACACACACCTGTCTCCGTGCAGCAGCGAGAGGTGCAGCAGGTGGATGAGGCAGTACTGCGTGCTCCTGAGGGATTGTGGGATATCAGTGAGAAGGGAGGGCCAGTCAGACACACTGCAGCACAGAGACGGCAGAGACTCCTGCAGGACACGCTGCACATCTGCTCAACACACACACACAACAGCGATCTTTACACAAACAGAACGTTCTTATTAGGTTTGCAGAATGTTAGCAGAGCGTTGTGTGTTTGCTGGGGAGAAACTGAAATAAAAACTATTTAGACACTTAAAAAAAAAAAATGACAAAAACAAAATGACTTTAATAGACAAAAAATAAAAACAAAACTAAAACTGAAATATAAATTAAAAACTATATAAATTTTTTTAAATAATAATAAGAATGACAAACAAAATAACTAAAACTAAAATAAAAGTTAAAAAAGTACATATTTTTAAAAAACGAATAAAAACTGCACAGACATATTTTCAAAACCAATAACACAAATTAAACTATAGACATATACATATATATATAAACTTAAAATTACTAAAACTTTTAAAATTAAAATATAATATAAGTAAGGAATAATAGACTCTGGGCCGTTGTATTATTGAGAATAACGCACAGCTGGGGTGGCAATGAAGCGGAGTGGCCGTTACATTCACACGGGCGTCGCCGTCAGCGCTTCTCATTCACTTTGAATGGGTGATGTCATGAGTTGCCGAACTGCATTGTGGGTTCTGTCGTGTTGCGTCACTGCTGTCGCTCGCGGCGGAAGATGCAAAGTTTTCAACTATTCAAGCGCCAACACAGGCGTCAGCCAATCAGATCGCCTATGCAAATACCCTAGCGCAGACGCTAGCCAGCACCATAGACTGTAAAAAAACATGGACGCAGTGTCTGTGACGTCACACGTAGGTTTCTGAATGGGGCGGAGCCAGCCGTCTCCACCTTGGCAGTGCGTTACACCTCAGGTGTGCATTATTTTTCAATAATCCAACGGCTCGGAGTTAATTATTCCGCTTTCACTACGGTTACCACACTTCAGATGATGTTCTTCAAGACATTAGTCAGGTTTTGTCTTTAAAACGCTCTTGTGTGCAGGACTAATTTCTCACGCATCTAAACTCAAGCCTCCGTAGCTACTTCCAAAATATAATTTTAGAGCTCATAACGGAGGCCACTGATAGCAGATGAAAGCAGTTATTAATGCAGTTATTATGGAGCTGTGCAGGTATTATATGTCACATGTCTGTCCTGTCACATGTGGTGTTTTGTTATTTTGGGCCATGTGCTCGTGTCTCTGTCTGATCCCTCCCCCTTGTTATCTGATTAGTGTTTGATTTGCCCCACCTGTTCTCCCTCATTACCTGCCTTGTTTGTACCCTTTAAAATCTCCTTGTGTTTGCAGTCCTGTGCTGGATCGTTGTTTGATGTTGTTGGTTTCCTGTATGTTTCATGGTCCTGCTCCTTGTGTTCAGTTTATTTCAAGTTTGGTTTCCCCCATTGTGGGTGTTTTGTTTGTGTTTGTTTATTTTGTTATTAATAAAACCCCTCCTTCTTCCTGCACTTGAGTCCTCGCTCCCTTTTCAACCACACCAACCTTGACATTATAAAGGTGACTTGACGTGTGTGAACTACCTGAGTGTGCGTCTCTCACCGCTCCAAGAACAGCACCGTTATTACCTCGCTAGTGAGAAATGTTATGTGACTTTTAAGTTTAACTATTTAACTGATTAAACACTCGTTCCTGTGCGAGTGGGTCTGCGCTGTGTGTGTGTTTGAGCGGGAGAAACCGTACATGATAAATCGTAATTTCGTGGCAAAAAAACATGGAAATGATTTGTGTTTTTTATCCTATTGTTTACTATATTTCTTTGCTCAGTGTCGCTGTGTGTTTTGGTTCTTCTGCTGTTGTTGCTGTAAGGACCTTTGGAATAACTGAAATCATTTGTGTGATGTGGACCTGTAAAGACCTGCTGCAACTGCTTTAGACTTAAAACGTTCAGATTCAAACATTCAACAGCCCTGTAGTATAAAACAAACGTAAAATAACACACACACACAGAGACGTTACCCTGCGTGTCATCATGAGTCCAGGTGTCAGTGTGTGAGATCAGACACACGCAGAGCTTCAGCAGGAAATCACAGCAGATCTGATTCAGAGACGCGTTCCTGAAACACACACAGACATCACAAACACCTGCAGTTCAACACACTATCTGTGTGCGTGTGTGTGTGTCTCACCTGTTCCCTGAACACAGCTGAGCTTTACTGTTCACAGTCAGTCTGATGAATCCAGACGCAGCTGACAAACACACACACACACACGGAGAATGAGCAGTTCTGATCATGTGATCGGACAACACTGAATCATCATTTGCAATGAGAATAACGCAATTGATTGTGAGAGTCCAATAAAAAAAGAAATCTGCTCTCTGATCCTGAGAAGCCGTGACCTTTGACCTCTGACCCCTGGGCCGGGTCTTACCGAGCTTTTTGGAGAAGGAGGTCATGTGAGCGGGACACAGAGCAAACTGACGCGTCAGGACTGAGAGGAAGAGCTGCAGCGTCTGTGGAGACGAGACCTGCTCGCACACACCCTACACACACACACAGATGTCAGTGTACCTGTAGAGTTCAGCGTGTGTGTGTGTGTGTGTGTGACTCACAGTGACTGCAGGGATGCAGGTGGTGTCGCAGCAGTGCAGCAGAAACACACACACCGACTCCAGCGTCTCCTGGTGCGGGGCTGGAGCTGAACACACACCGTCCGTCAGAGCCGACTCACACACACACACCTCCAGCAACCTACACACACACACAGAGAGAGATGTGTTCAGATGCTCTAATACAGACTTTCCCAAACTGGGAAGATACACATTTAAAATTAATATAATTTAAATTTTTTAATAAAAAAATCCTAATAAACTTAAATATGGAAAATGTCAAATTAAATGCAAAATAAAACCCCAAAATTATATCACAAAAATGTAAATTAAAATATATTATTTTAAAAATAAAAACAAGCAAAATAAGACACATTTTTTTTGAATAATTAAAAAAGCATAACAAAACAAATATATCACAAATAAATAATAAAAAAATTGAAATAAAATAATAAGAATGTAATCATAAAAATAATCAAATAAAAGAAAAATCAAATAAAAGAAACTGATAAACAATTATTTATTAAAGATTAAGATAATATTAACATCAGAGAATGACGAACATGTGAATGTGTTGATAAAAATGTACTTCAGGAAAACTCAGGGGAACTTCAGGAAAATATTTGAGTGTTTGTGTGTGTGTGTGTGTGTGAGAGTGTATGTGACTGACTGGCAGGCGGCATCGAAGCATGTGAGCGTCTGCAGTAAAACTCCTGCTGCTGACACCGACTCTAAACCAGAACTGATCTCCTGAACACACACACATATATGATCATGAGTGGATCAGACGGATCGCATGACCACTGATCAGAACACACACTCACTCTGCACTTGGTCATCACGGCCTCCACGACTCTCCTGACGTCCGAGAACTGAACCGGACTGGACTGATGATTCGGCCTGTGAAGAGTCACACACACATGTGTGACAGTGAGTGTTTGTTCTGCACTGGAGATGATGTCATGACTGCATACATCAGTATCAGGTGTGTGTGTGTGTGTTTGTGACCTGAGCAGGACAGCGGCACCTCGTACCGCACACATGGACACCTGCTGACAGGACGAGGCCACACCCTCTACGATGACATCACACACAGCTGTGAACTCAGAGGCGGTCGGGAACAGACGCACAGCTGCAGGCTGCCTGCGCACACACACACACACATACACACACATCATGCCAATCCAGAACTAGCGTCCACGCAGCAGACATTGTTCTTTCGGTGAAATTCAGTCACAGTTTGAAGAAAAGTTTTTGTTTTTCATGAGACTTTTTTACTTTTCCTACTTCATACTTCAGTACAAAATGTGTCAAGCTTGGACAAATGATCACTTGATTAATTAAAAAAACTATATTAGGAGTGGAAATGGCTAATAAGCCAAAAAGTGCTCCTCTGCTGCCATCTACTGGTTATAGTGGGCATTTCATGTCTTTTTATTTTTAGATAAAAGCATTTGTTTGACACCTGTCAGTTTTCCTACATCTTGAAACTTTACTTTTAGTGGGGCCAATCTTTGATAGATGAACAAATAATGATCATCACATTAAAGATAACATTAAAACTGGATAATATTTAGAGGTTTGAAGTGTGACGCACTTGAAAAGCCCTTGAACTGCACTCTCAAAAGGATGTACAAACCTGAGACGAATAATGTAAAAATAAATTCAACTATTTCTGCCACAATCCCATGGTTACAGTTAGCATTACTACAGTAAATCCATGGTCACAGTGACTTGTTCGTTCATGGCTCAATGTCTCTCCTGGTCCACGTCGGCACTGTTTGATCTGATATCAGTGGTTTATAACAGAGCTCTGCACTGAATGTGAATGCTTCTCACTAGATCCCAAAGCGATGTTATTAAAGGGGTACTTTAGCGCTGGGAAGATGATTGTGTATTTAAATTGGGTTATTTATGTAGTAGAAATGTGAAATTATTTTAGAAGTTGGTGCCTTCTAGACTGAGAAAAGCCAGAAAATTTATTTTTGGCTCATATGGATGAAAGACAACAACTCCCAGAATGCACTTGCTTCGCTGCCCTAGGAGGCCACTCCCAAGCCACGCCTACCGGTTACATCACTTGCCCACCACAGCACCACCCCACCGTCGTTTTCATTTTTATAGTAATAAAATCATTTAGTTTAGTTAGAGAACTGACTCTACAATTAAAAACTGAGCTGAGCTGAGCACGGCAGTCATTCACAGTGTGTGTCCAGTCTCGCCCGTTTTCAGATCATGCCTATTGAAGCTTAACTTTCATAGGAATTAATTGAGAACACTCTCTTTGCTCCGACCGCTCCGTGCGGCCGTCTGTGTCTTACATTCTGTTAGTGAGTTCGCACCCCTGTGGTTTAAAACATGCAGAACTAGCTCTACAGGCTGTAGTCTTTAGCCTCTGACGACGCAAAATGACCATATTTGCTCTTTTCCAGACATAAAATACATAAATCTCTCGCCTCAGGGGGATATGAGGGGGGAGCACGATCATTCGAATATACTACCGGGTTTCTACTGATACAAAGCTTAATGCTAATCGCTGAAGTAACCCTTTAACTCTTCAAATGCTTTCTCAGCGGTGTAGTAACAGAGCCGCGTGATCGAGATCGGCCCACGAGTAACCCTGTTCTGAGCTCGCGCTGCGCTGTCTAATATTGCCCCAAGCTGATAAACGGTCTAAGCTTTGCAGATCAAATGAAAAGCAGTTTCATTTCACTTTCATTTTGTTTGCCGTTTGATGTTTCTCGTATGTAACAGAAACGGCAGCTCTTGTCAGTTAGGCAACGTGGTGGAGGCACCAGTGCGACCTCTAACAACATTTAGGCAGGAAAAAAGGTCACAAAATGCCACCATTTGGAGCCCTTCCCTAATAAAAACAACAGAAGTCAGAGGACAGACAAAAGCAAACGTGTGATGTTTGACCTGTCCAATATGGCCGACAGCAGCTCCAGTCCTTGTTTCTGCACCTCAGTGTTGGACCTTCCCAGAGCCTCTTTCAGACAGCGCACTAACGGCTCCATACCTCAAACACACACACACACACATTTACACTTACACATCTGAAGAATGATGGATTCTGACTAGTGTTAATGTATAAAGAACAGCCTTTAATGGCAGTAAACTCTCTGTGATGATCTGGTGTTTGATGAATGGAGAGGGATCTCACCGTAGACGGCGTGACACTGCGAGAAGAAGAGCGGATCTTCGGACAGAAGCCGCAGACAGCTGAAGATTGACCACAGCAGCACGTCAGCGCAGCTACTGCTCATCACCTCCAGCAGAAACTCTGACACACAATATTTGACTCTATTATGATATAATTCATTCTGTGGTGTGATCAGGAGGTTCACAGGTGATGTCACAGGAGGATGTGAAGAGTCTCACCGGGTAGATCGGCCTGAATGAAGGCGGCAGTGAAGCGTCGAGGAGCGTGAATCAGTACGGCACACACACAGCGGACCGACACCACCTGAAGAGAGTCCTGAGCGCTCAACAACAGCT